>OX387715.1:104224340-104255674 GCA_947577245.1 Andrena bucephala | reverse complement strand
AAAGACCCTTTACCGTAAGTAATCAGACATGCAAAATCCTTCTTTTGTGCGCTCAATCTTCCCTCCTCCTCGTTCGACCGTGCATACTGTTTCTCCCCCTCCCCTCCTGTCCACCCTTCATCTCCTCGCCCCTCTGGTCTTAATCGAACCTCCCACTCCCCCTCCCCCCTCCCCCGCCTTCTTGATTTCAACGATACTTTCGGGCAACCGTTTTGACGAGCAAACGGAGCTCTCCTCCATGCAGAAGCATCTCTGAAACGAACTTTCCAGAGTCATTAGTAGAAGCGGCGTATGATATACGGCCACTCCTCTGCCCCCTTTTGCTTCTTCTTCCTCTCCCACAGGGGAAAAAAGTGTATTAATCTGCGACAACATTCTACAGCCCCTGTCTTCCTCCGATTCTTCCTCCTTTCCTTTGTCCTTCCCACCGTCCCTCCGTCGCCCATCCTGCAATCCACCACCAGACCCGCAACTTAAGGGAACGTTTGAGACTAAACTACCACTAAGGTTGTCATATTGCTCCCGATCCCGAATCTGAAATTCAAATGGTCGCCGCGCCATGACTTTCAAATCTATCGATTAGTAGATAGCACCGCGAGCAAGTACAAATTCACAGTAGCAGGCCGGGGCTGCCACGAATATTTATGATTTCGAGACCGGAAGAGGGTAATATCGTGGGGGAGGGGCGAATGAAAAATTTATTCCGCGGGACGTCGTCTGTCATTTCGCGTTCTCCGCACCGAGAACTGCGCTCGTGTAATTTACCGCGGGGAGCTGTTAATACCGTCGTAAATGGTTTCCACCATTTCTGAGTTGCCTGACCCGCGTAGGAGGAGGTGCACGTGTACGTGAATTTAAAAGTATTCGCAGAACGGTATGCTACCGCGATCGATGATCTTCCAATCGCGGACAGTGGTTCCGGAAGGTCGCAAAGTGTCCGTCCCGAAAGTAGGGGGAGAGCAAAGTGGCGAAGCCCCGATTGACCAAATAGCACGTATCATGTCGCGTCGGCCACCGCGCCCTCCTCGTAAGACGTAACGATAAGCCCTTAATCGTCGCCCGATCGCACGCAAATCCCCCGCTTAAAAAGATTTACTTATCAGCCGTCATGTAAGACGGTAATTAATTATTTGGCCCCGAGGGGCAGAGCGCGGCCGGGATGAGAGGCCGAAATTAATTCAATTTAATCCACGTCCGCATGCGCGCGCGCGCGAGGCAGGCGCGAAGATTCAGGTTCTTGGCGGTCTTCCTTCGCGGCCGTCCAAGCAAAAACAAACGACGGCGGGGGCCTCCGAGGCCACTTATGCAAAACACAGCCGGCAGCAATTAAAACTAAGTAACAATTAGATTTTAAAGGGCGCGGGGAGGGGGGTGCTGAACGCGTGACCCTTTAATGCGGCCGCAAGTACAAAGGCGAATCCTGCAGGCCTTTTCTTCGAGTTTCGCCGACCCTCTTCCAACCTGTCTTTTTCCACTTATTCATTTCTCTTTCTCCCTCTTCGTGGTGGCACTCGCTCACCTGCACAATTTCGTCCACTCTGGATGCGCGCGCGCACGAGCGGCCGCTTAAGTATGGCTTTCAGTGCGCCCAGGCAATTTGACGTGGCCCACGTTTTTGCCAGAATGCAACCTCTGGTAGCCAGAAACGCGGCCACGCCCACGATCGCAACTTTGTCGAGTAATAATTAGCGATATCAATTAAAAATTTCTCCTCGTCACTGGCAATTTACCCCGGGCCGCTTTCTTTCTCCACCCTTCCTTTCTCTTCCGTGACTCCCGAAGGAGTCTACTCCATCATCTTTCGGCTTCGACCCGTGCGTTACGTGCCGAGCAATTTTTTTCTCTGCTTTTTTTCAATGACCCCCTATCGCCGTGGAATGAAAATGTGCTTCTACTTGGCGGCTTTTACGGGCGCAACACGTTGCACCGGCGAGCCGCGACGACGTTTACAGCGGGGACTGTTAAATATCGAAGTGGTGATTTCATTGTCCCGAAGAGGAACGTCGGATGAAATTTCATAGAAAGATCCTGCACTCACCGCGAGAGGCGGCGCATCACAGTCATCCTCAGCTAGCACCGCATTCCTCCGGAGAAGAAATCCTTGTAACTGATGAGTCCAATTAAGTAGACCGAGGGCGAGGCGTGTAAATTCCTCCCATTTCCGTGCCTCTCCTCTGCAACAAATTACAAAATGGCCACAGGTTGAATAAGGCGTTTTTAATGAAGGTCGAATCAGCCCCGCCACACACCAGTTACGTAATCACCTGAGGGTTAATGTTCCGCGCTCGCTGACAAACAAATAGCCGTATTTCAATCCTAACTAGCCTCACACGTGGTTGCAAATAATCCCGCAGAGCATAAAGAAACTGGAGCCGTTTCGAGCTATCGTGCATCGCGTACACGGAGAGCAAAAGGAGCGACATTCCTTGCCTCCTTGCAATTAAGCAATAAACTCGAAGGTCCGCGGACGTTGTTGCGTTCGCGAACGAACAGAAGTATATACAGGCGTAATATCTATATCTCAAAGGCTGACTTACAATTAGCGTAACATTCTGCGGAAAACGGAGCAGTCCTGGTAAAGTGCGCGTCCTTGATATCTGGAGAAATTTACAATCGAAAGGCGTCTTCCATATGGGAAACGGGAATGCTTAATGAACTCTTATGGATAATCCCGCACACTAATCAGAAATGCAGAGGAATACGCGCGCGCAACGCGGATAGACCAGGCGTTCCCTGTGCACGCGGCTAATTATAAGTTTTTCAGCCACTCAAGGCGGCGAGATAGCTCGAGTATCGTTTATCGCGGTCCTCAAGGTCTGTCGAGTGAGCATCGGACAAAGTGCGATCAAGGTCGTAACGACAGCACTCGCCGGAGTAAACTTGAAACTTTTCTCACGCGAGTACCCTCGAAACTGCCGGCTTTTAGCAAGTTAAATAAAACGATACTCGCCTTTCTAGCCGAGTGGAATTTCTCCGTTATTCAAGATGTAACTTCCTAGCCTTATAACGGCGGGCCCTTGAACCGACGTGACTGCGAAGAAATTCCTCGCGAAAGCTGCGCCAAACCAAGTATATCTGTTATTCCTTCCATCGCGAATGGTTCGCGACGAGCGGTCCAAGGGTGGCGACGCTTGGACAGGGGGCTGAAATTCCCTTGGCCGATGATGCCACGGCGGGAGCCGTCAGTAACGAATGGTCGCGGCTCGAAATCGCGCGATCAGAAGTCACGGTAACTTTAATTACCAGTTTTCGATTCGTTAGCAGCGAAATACGTGACCGGAATTCAGACGCTCGGGATGGCGAAAAATTAGCATGCCTTCCTGCGACGGTACCGTAGTCTGGTTAATTTGCGAAGACGCAAGGAATCGATTGCTGGGAAACGTTGTAGATTGGCCGCCGTTACGGTGGAGAACGAGGGAACAATTTGAAGCGCGTCACGTCCCGATCGATTCTGGACTTCGCATCGGACCGTTGAATGATTAACTTGAAGTTTCGGCGACAGATTTCAAGAAGCGGCCACGGATTGTCATTCTTGAAACTCCGACTAGGGTAAAGAGTACAGTGGTTGGCCACCTGACAGTGATTGGCCTTATTTTGAGAAATAAATGAATATAAAGAAATACCAATGTTATGCCTTTTTTTAATGAACATATTCATATTTCTTGTATTTTCTTGCTTCGGATGTAATCAATATTTTTCCACTCATTAGATACTGTGATTATATATAAAAGCAAATAGGATGACTCGGCTTAGTTTGGGGTAATCAATATTTCTCCACTCATTATATACTGTGATTATATATAAAAGCAAATAGGATGACTCGGCTTTGAAACTTGGAAATTACAGCGATTTAATCAAAAAACCATAAGAGTACAGTTGAAAGTTTGCAAATAGTTTAATGTATTTATGATATGTATATCTCCCATATTCGGTATATATCGATAAATATAAGTTGAAAGTTTATAAAAGAATTATTTATTTGTTAAAATTATACATATATTATGAAAAATAGAGGGAGCTAATAACTATCATATGAATAATGTTGAATGATAGTAATTGGCCGGACGGCCAGTGACTGTTTTTTAACCATGTTAATGGTGAAACAGTAATTAGATAAAAACAGAAACGAACAAGACAAATACATACTAAATAAAATATATCCATTTTTATTGAATAATTTTAATCTTATTTCTATCACCAAATCAGGTAACATTTTCTTTTAGGTTATATTATGTATCAAATAGCGGCCAATCACTGTCGAACCGATTGGACAATTACTGTCTTGACCATGCCAATAACTATATTTCTTCGTAGGAAACACATTTTTTGTATATTTTTATACATTCTGGATTTTTTTTATAAACTCTATTTATTTGTAGATTTATAAGGGGTTTTTCGTACTTATTTATATTGATTTCCATTTCAAATTTACTAAATTCACATTTATAATTCATTATTTATGTGACACTCTTACTTAAGTGGCCAAGCATTGTACTCTTTACCCCTACTTAGGTAAAGGGATTCAGCAGAGGGGGGAATCGATCGACGAAAGATTCCCGATAAAACCGTGAAGCTGATTTTCATCAGTCGTGGATGAAGGTACTCGTCCGTCCCTTCTGGAAATATGTATGTAGATCCGCATATGAAATATGCATACGGTTGTGTTAGGCGAGCGATGAGTTTACGCAGTGAACCACGTCACTCTCGGTGATAGACACCGCTTCGGGGACTTGGCGATGGGAAATCGAAAACGGCGGAGTTGGCCGCAGCCGCGACTGCGTGACGGGGCAAATGTTTATCATAATTGATAATTAATAGTATTATGGAAACATAGAACCGCGCGGGTCCATGGTACGGAAAGGTAACGGTCCAACAAGTTGCATGACGCAGCGGCCGAGAAGCGGAAACGTTAAACACGTCTAGGACGTGGAGGAGTAAACGGCGCTGGCAATTAACCGGCGAAGCTAATTTAATTTTCCAAGAAACGTATCTTTTATTCATTCCGTTCCGGGGAGTACCTACCTACCTACAATTTGTCTCGGACAAACCAGTAATAGAATCTATCGAACGGCTCTCCACTGAAAAATAACCTCCCTCCCAGAATTGGCTGTTTTCGGTACACAAAGCGAGTGAATTTTAAATAACGACAGTGATGGACGGCCGATCGGCGGGTTTACATAAATTCAATTAAGAGACGCGGATGGAGAATTATCATTCGCCTCTATGAGCGTAACGCGAGCGGCATTGAAAAACAACGGCGATCGGGGGTGCCGCCCGTATCTGTCGTAATCGCGTTATCGTAACCGGCGACACAAATGGCCAAAGAGGGGGATTCGATTTGAAAATACCGCGGCGCATAAAACACAACGCGTTTGCCGCATTGCGAAATAATTTACTCGGTCCGCGGACCGAGCCACGTCGTGTCATTACACGTTCGCCGTTCTGTTCCCTGTGTAATTCGATGCCGCCCTCCCGCGCTTTCTGCTTTGTTGCTCGGGCTAAACATCATTATTTGTAAACGGGTATGATTGATCGAAACGCGATGAAAGTGGCCAGCCACTCGCGGAAAGATAGATCGACGTGGAAACGAACGCTATTTTCTGGCCCCGCGTAAATTTCGTTTCATGGAAATGAGCATAACTCACCTGACTTTTGTTCCAATTCGCGCCGCTCCCGCGAGCACGTATTTATTCTACGGGACGTAACGTTACCTATATCTTGACAACGGGACGAGTTTTTCATGATCACGTTTCAACGTCATTCTTCCATTTCATTTAGGTACCTATAGGTATCTATTAGTCGAAACGGAATCGTCCGTTTCGTTGAAGGAGTCTCTCAAGCACCGACTACATACTTCTAAGAAGATGACGTTCGCACCGTCGGGTACTCTCTACCAGGACCCCTTCTTCCAAAAATCGTCGGGCTGAAATCGCTCGTAACAAAGATTTAATTGAGGCAATTAACGGCGGCAGTAGTCGAGGACGCGGGTGACAGGGAAGTGGTGCAAGAGAAGGGTTGTCGACGAGAGTGTGGCGATCTGAAAGAATGGAGCCGACACGCGTGCGCCTCGAAATTTCTGTACAAGGTGTGCTGCAACGCTGCGAATCCACGAGAGGAAATTTCGTGGAGAAATTACGTTGTGCTGCAAACAGAGGGACCGTGTTAATACGTACGTCAATCTTTGCGAATTAAAGGACGCGTGGAAGGGGTTGCTCCCGTCGGTATCTATCGCAAAGTAATGCTTCCCAAACAAAATTTTGCCAGTGAATTCTATGTGGACTTTCTAATTAAAAAGCTGATTGACACGAGCGTTTCAGGGGGATGGGTGAAACCGACGGGCTTTTTAAAAACCCGAGAGAAATTATTCAATATCGGCTTACTATGAACCATCAGATGTAAAGTGTTTACTAAAACAGCCTCAAGAAATAATGATTTCCTCAGCACACATTAAATGGAGCTGTCAATTACACCAAAGTCAAAGAGAATCTTCATAATTTATAGAACCCCTCCTGTAACGCGTACTTTTGGGACACCTTATATGCCACGTCCAGCTATATCTACTCGCACACGTCCCGATAGATATAGAGCAGAGTGCGAGACACTCCGTAAGGGTGGAAGTCTCGCTGAAGGGTCCTCCACTTGGGCGAAAAGGAAAGGACTTGGAACGCGTTATTTGAAAAGGGACGTCCGTTCGCAGGGGTGGAGACCAGCCCCGAGAAGTGACCCTCCATGTATTATTCCCTTCGAACGTCATTTCAAAAACGGCTTATCCGCCGCGAGACTATTAATGTCAAGCCTCCTGCTCGTCGACGCATAAACGGAGGGAACGGCCCCGAGGATGACGGCGACGGCGACGTCGCCAACGACGACGATCTGATTTGTCCAGGGTCCTCCTGATTTAAGGCGAGCCCCGGATTTAAATCCTTCTGACGAGCTCTCGACCGTAATGAAGCTGACACCGAGTTTGCCACGGCACCCCGACACGAAATCCCCGGACTTTTGATAATTATTAACGTCCAACGGGTGGCGGGAGGGGAGAGGGGGCCGTGCAAACGGCGTCGAGCATAATTCCCAGGGAAATAAAATATCAAAGGGTGGGGGTGGGGGTGGGATTGTACGTTACGGGTTACTTCACACCGATATCTGGTAGTAGACGGTGAACAAACACTGGATTTATGAAATTATTCGTGTCCCTCGTCCACGATTATTCACGATCCATTATGGAATTTTCCGTTTCGCGTTACAAGGCGCTTTAACAACTGGTCACGCCGTCCGACGTTCGCTAATTTCGGCGCACCGGTTACCGTGTCAAAGGGGGCTCAACGCGCGGGTGTAGTTGCGTGCTTTGTCGCGAATATCCCGCCTTCGGGAAAGAATAATAGGATTAGGTGGCGATAAATTGCAACTAATCGCCCGCGAATTCCGTTGGATGAACCTGAAATCGTTACAGCTGATTCCCGGGCGTCCCGACGACGCAGAATGCTGCAGGAATATTCAGTCCAGTAATTGGATTGTATTTAAATGGCAAAGTATCCGACTCCTCGAAGAGTCCAATAAGGCGTACAAAAATCAGGAGCACTATTCTACAGAATTTCAACGTCCGTCGTTGTAAGCCGTTAAATTAGATCGTGAGGGCAACTAAATAATGGAGGCTGTGGAAGTTAACGAACTCCGTTATTCATCCGAGCGAAAAAAAGGCTATACCTACCCCGAATAAAGTACAATAGTCCTTCCTCGGGGTATTCATTTTCCTGGGCGGAAGTCGTTGTTCCCGGCGAAAATCTTCATCCCGCGGCGCGGGTAGCAACGGCGAGTAAAAACGCGGCCTGGCCTTCGCGGATAGCGTGTTTAAGCCCGTGAAAAGCGATACCGCGTAGCTGCCGGTTATTACGCGGGACACTGGCATAATTAGAGGCGATCCTTGGCTACGGGATCGCATGAAACAGCGATCGTAAAATTCCAAACATCTCGCGAGCCAGCGCGTCAGAAAAACCGCGTCCCCGCTGAAAACCCTGAGCAATGAGAATAGGCGTGCCATACTGTATCGCGGAATAAACCAAGACGTTTTATTCCCGCGTAAAAAATATACAAGCCGAAGGAAAGCATTCCGCGGGCGGCAATCAAGTTTTACGCGACACGCGACGCACGATCGTGATCGTCGAAAAATGTGCGTCCCGGGGAATCGCTGATGGAACAGGCGACCGCGTATAAAAAGCGGGCGCGGGTGAGGGGGCCCGGAGTCTCGTGAAACGAATCGCTGACGAAACGATTGGTACGGGGAATAAAAAGGAAACAGAGGGCTCCTCCATTCCGGGGGATTAGGACGTAACGCTGCATTGTCGCCGTGAATACTTTCCACCTACAGAGCCCTATCCCTCCTCTCTTTCCCTCTCGCGGGTACACTTTTTTTTCTCCCTTTAAAATCCAAGCAACTACGACTTCATAAACGTTTTCATAAATTGTCCCTCGGCGTGCACACGGCCAGGCATAAAATTCGCCGGGCCATTTTCCTGAGGGCAGTTACGCGTTATCCGGCAGATTGTCTGCAACGTACGGACGTTTCTATCGCGGGGCGAGCGAATAAAAACGCATCGCCTACCAATATCGAAAAATCGTTAGAAAGCGTAACCCCGGTGAGATATACGCCCCGAGGATTCCCCCGGTCGCGTGTGCCCAGGAGCGCGGCACGTGGGTGTACGTACGTGGGCCACGGATACATCCGGCGCCGGCTACTGCCATTTCAATTATTCTTCGTTACAGATCGCGCACCTATGAAACTCCGCTCCACTTTACTCATTTGAGAGCGCGAACGCCGTTGCACCGATCCTCGTGTTTGCTCTTCGAGGATGGCTGCCATAAATCCTGCCCGTTCCAATCATGGAAATCGAGGAGCAATGAAGGATACTGGCTTTGGAGATTCGATTTTCTCCATCGGGAGTGCTCGACGCGGGGTGGAGGCAGTAAAGCGAAGAATGGTTCTGGGTAGGCGGGGGACAAGCTTTAGGCGTCTTGATGAACTCATCAAGAAGGCTATTTCAGCAGGCCAGCTCCACGCAGCTTGCCTACTCTTCAAGGAGAAACTTGGTGGGAGACGAGGGTCTGTCATCGAAATTGTCTGATGATGATCGTTATCGCTAGAAAGATTTACGTATCGATTCTACTTACTTAAATAGTAGGGGAAAGTGGGGTAAAACCGGGTACGCGGGCCAGACCGGGTATCATTGTTTTTCTAAGACAAGAGCTGCGATATGCAGCCAACGTATGGTGTTACATTCGGCTGGACCTCACAACGGTATGAGATCAATCGCAGAGCAAAGACCGTTGCAGTTTTTCATTCAGAGAAGTTTAAAAATTTCGAGTTGAAAAGTTCCAGTGTTGCGTTGGTGAATTGCCTTTTTTATACCACTTGGATTTAAAGAATCTATTACGGTAAGTACTGCATTGTATTCTGTAGTCTTTACACAGTATTTTGACGTTTTATCCGGTTCTTTATCGCATGTTGAAGTGTAAATATTTAATGTTTACTTCGTTTGGGGCAAAACCGGGTATTTGATTATGGGGCAAAACCGGGTACCCGGTTCTATGTATAGCGTAAATGTCTTATAGGAGCTGATTTCTAATCTTAAAAAAATCCAATAATATGACGAACTTTTCATTCATTCCAAGTCCAAGGAAAAGTGGATTCAATGCATTGCCTGCCACGGGTGGGCTCATGAGATTTGCACAAGTGTTGAGGAGGGCGACGAGATCTTTATTTGTGATTTCTGTTCACTAAATAAATTAAAGTAAATTTATATACAAATTAATATTTGTTAAAATATCTTTCTTTGTGGTTTCTAAAATAATAGTAATAAAGGTTTTATAATTATATTATATTTTATGCGTTTTTTAATAGGTACCGATATTACCCACACCTATAGGGTAAAACCGGGTAGTAGAGCTGTTGATACCCGGGAGAACGGGTACCCGGGTACCCGTGAGATACCCGGGAAAAAAAAAATCCCGGGTAAGCGGTACCCGGGTAAAATACCCGAGATACTCGAGAGTATCGAGATCTCATAGAGTACCGTTCCATAATTGAAGCCACACTGAGCATCATGGCCTTCGGGTCGAAGGCTTCGATCCCCGGGGCGACAGGAATACCCATTAAGAAGTGAGGAATCTCCAGTTCCGAATTTCTCATCAGATCTTTGCAAAAACTACGCCAATCGATTCCTTCTGTTTCTCCGATGAAAATAACACCAAGAACGACGTAATTCGGACCATAATGAAAGAAATTCCATGAACAAATGTTTTGCATAATTTCAAAATCACTTCGTTAACAATAGTCCGATTTACATGAAATTTTGTATGATTTTCATCGGAAAAACATAAGAAATCCATCGGTGTCACTTCCATATCGATACGATAAAGAGTTAAGAATTATTTTACTTCTGAATCAGGTATGAATCTTTGGCCGACCGCAGCGAATCGAGGTCGGCCCCCCGTAGTCGAGGGTAAAATATTCATTACAGTATATTAAGAAGTTCTTTATTGTTCATCGTGTCCATATGAAAATGACACCAATGGATTCCTGGCGTTCTCCCGATTAAAATTATACTAAATGTCATGCAAATCGGACTACATTTACATCAACAATACAATTATAAGAAGAGTAGACTTTTTTACCACACTCTCTTATTTTAGTGAACAGGGAAAGGATTAAATATATATAAAATTGGATGAAAATGTTAGAGGGGTTAAAGCAGGGGCTCTCCAGCGTAGGGGCCCCGCACGCGCTTGCTTCCCCTTCCAATCTTTCTTTAACGCAGCTTGTTTTCCGTTGTGAAGGAGACCGCGCGACGCTACGAAGGCTACCATGCCGGGCTAGCCGGGCTAGCGTCTTCGCGGTTAACGTCGCGCTGTATCCCTGACAATGCGGATGAGAGTGGGAGAACCCCGAGCTTACGCGTAAGCGACCTTGGCGAGCCCTGGGTTAAAGAATCAAATAAAGAGAAGTGGTAAGAAGAAAGTGCGAAAGCCGGCAAAGTCGCGAACAGGAATGACCTGAAGGTCATTTATGATTTTATGGGTTTATGATTTTTTGGAGGTATGTAAGTTACGGACGGAGGTCTGCCGTGCAGATGTGCAGTTGTAGCGCTCTAGCTGATAATCCCAAAAAGTTACTGTTAGGCACGTAGAGAAAATTACAATAGTGAACGAAAGAAAACATTCGACGGTCAATTGCTGCGGCCGCACACGAATCTACTGTTACGATGTAATTTGAAATAATGCAAAACATTTGTTCATGGAATTTCCTTCATTCTGGTCCGAATTACGTCGTTCTTGGTATTATTTTCATCGAAGAAACATAAGGAATCGATTGCCGTCGTTTTCGCAAAGATCTGATGAGAAATTCGGAAATCCTGTTCATTTCTCACTTCTTAATGTTATTCCAACCCCTTCGCGGGTCGAAAGCGATAAAATTCGGTGAGGTACCGCAAGGGGTTGACCTCGCCACAGGGTGCCAGACGGCATCTTTCTGACAGGCATCGTTCCAGAATTACGTTCTGTACTCTGTAAGTTCTCCAGATTCTCGAGAGTCTCGGGTAGTTTTCCCGGGTAGCGCTTATCCGGGAAATAATTCTTCGTCCCGGGTATCTCACGGGTACCCGGGTACCGGGTATATCGGGTGCTCGGTCCACAGCTACAGCCCTAGTCGGAACCCTGCGCACACGTTCCCCGGGCCCCACTCAGGCGCATGCGCGAGTTTTTTTCGACTTTTCGGTATTTTTTTTTTTCGAAACTTTTCCATCTTCCGCGGTCTGGGCACTGCGCGCACGTCTCCCCGGCGCCGCTCGTGCGCATGCGCGAGTTTCTTTCGAGTTTTCGGAAAAAAAAATTTTTTCGAAACTTTTCCATCTTCCGCGGTCTAGGCCGCTGCGCGCACGTCTCCCCGGCGCCGCTCGTGCGCATGCGCGAGTTTTTTTCGACTTTTCGGAATTTTTTTTTTTCGAAACTTTTGCATCTTCCGCGGTCTGGGCCCTGCGCGCACGTCCCCCCGGCACCGCTCGTGCGCATGCGCGAATTTTTTTCGACTTTTCGGAATTTTTTTTTTTTCGAAACTTTTCCATCTTCCGCGGTCTGGGCCCTGCGCGCACGTCCCCCGGCGCCGCTCGTGCACATGCGCGAGTTTTTTTTCGAGTTTTCGGAAAAAAAATTTTTTTCGAAACTTTTCCATCTTCCGCGGTCTAGGCCCTGCGCGCACGTCTCCCCGGCGCCGCTCGTGCGCATGCGCGAGTTTTTTTCGACTTTTCGGAATTTTTTTTTTTTCGAAACTTTTGCATCTACCGCGGTCTGGGCCCTGCGCGCACGTCCCCCCGGCACCGCTCGTGCGCATGCGCGAATTTTTTTCGACATTTCGGAATTTTTTTTTTTTCGAAACTTTTCCATCTTCCGCGGTCTGGGCCCTGCGCGCACGTCCCCCGGCGCCGCTCGTGCGCATGCGCGAGTTTTTTTCGACTTTTCGGAAAAAAAAAATTCTTCGAAACTTTTCCATCTTCCGCGGTCTGGGCACTGCGCGCACGTCTCCCCGGCGCCGCTCGTGCGCATGCGCGAGTTTTTTTCGATTTTTCGGAAAAAAAAATTTTTTCGAAACTTTTCCATCTTCCGCGGTCTGGGCACTGCGCGCACGTCCCCCGGCGCCGCTCGTGCGCATGCGCGAGTTTTTTTCGACTTTTCGGAAAAAAAAAATTTTTCGAAACTTTTCCATCTTCCGCGGTCTGGGCACTGCGCGCACGTCTCCCCGGCGCCGCTCGTGCGCATGCGCGAGTTTTTTTCGACTTTTCGGAAAAAAAAAATTTTTCGAAACTTTTCCATCTTCCGCGGTCTGGGCACTGCGCGCACGTCCCCCGGCGCCGCTCGTGCGCATGCGCGAGTTTTTTTCGACTTTTCGGAAAAAAAAAAATTTTCGAAACTTTTCCATCTTCCGCGGTCTGGGCACTGCGCGCACGTCTCCCCGGCGCCGCTCGTGCGCATGCGCGAGTTTTTTTCGACTTTTCGGAAAAAAAAAATTTTTCGAAACTTTTCCATCTTCCGCGGTCTGGGCCCTGCGCGCACGTCCCCCGGCGCCGCTCGTGCGCATGCGCGAGTTTTTTTTCGACTTTTCGGAAATTTTTTTTTTTCGAAACTTTTCCATCTTCCGCGATCTGGGCCCTGCGCGCACGTCGCCCGGCGCCGCTCGTGCGCATGCGCGAGTTTTTTTCGACATTTCGGAAAAAAAAAAATTTTCGAAACTTTTCCATCTTCCGCGGTCTGGGCACTGCGCGCACGTCCCCCGGCGCCGCTCGTGCGCATGCGCGAGTTTTTTTCGACTTTTCGGAAAAAAAAAATTTTTCGAAACTTTTCCATCTTCCGCGGTCTGGGCACTGCGCGCACGTCTCCCCGGCGCCGCTCGTGCGCATGCGCGAGTTTTTTTCGACTTTTCGGAAAAAAAAAATTTTTCGAAACTTTTCCATCTTCCGCGGTCTGGGCACTGCGCGCACGTCTCCCCGGCGCCGCTCGTGCGCATGCGCGAGTTTTTTTCGACTTTTCGGAAAAAAAAAATTTTTCGAAACTTTTGCATCTTCCGCGGTCTGGGCCCTGCGCGCACGTCCCCCGGTGCCGCTCGTGCGCATGCGCGAGTTTTTTCGATTTTTCGGAAAAAAAAAATTTTTCGAAACTTTTCCATCTTCCGCGGTCTGGGCACTGCGCGCACGTCCCCCGGCGCCGCTCGTGCGCATGCGCGAGTTTTTTTCGACTTTTCGGAAAAAAAAAATTTTCGAAACTTTTCCATCTTCCGCGGTCTGGGCACTGCGCGCACGTCTCCCCGGCGCCGCTCGTGCGCATGCGCGAGTTTTTTTCGACTTTTCGGAAAAAAAAAATTTTTCGAAACTTTTCCATCTTCCGCGGTCTGGGCACTGCGCGCACGTCCCCCGGCGCCGCTCGTGCGCATGCGCGAGTTTTTTTCGACTTTTCGGAAAAAAAAATTTTTTCGAAACTTTTCCATCTTCCGCGGTCTGGGCCCTGCGCGTACGTCCCCCCGGCGCCGCTCGTGCGCATGCGCGAGTTTTTTTCGACTTTTCGGAAAAAAAAAATTTTCGAAACTTTTGCATCTTCCGCGGTCTGGGCCCTGCGCGCACGTCCCCCCGGCGCCGCTCGTGCGCATGCGCGAGTTTTTTTCGACTTTTCGGAAATTTTTTTTTTCGAAACTTTTCCATCTTCCGCGGTCTGGGCCCTGCGCGCACGTCCCCCGGCGCCGGTCGTGCGCATGCGCGAATTTTTTTCGACTTTTCGGAATTTTTTTTTTTTTCGAAACTTTTCCATCTTCCGCGGTCTGGGCCCTGCGCGCACGTCCCCCGGCGCCGCTCGTGCGCATGCGCGAGTTTTTTTTCGACTTTTCGGAAATTTTTTTTTTTCGAAACTTTTCCATCTTCCGCGATCTGGGCCCTGCGCGCACGTCGCCCGGCGCCGCTCGTGCGCATGCGCGAGTTTTTTTCGACATTTCGGAAAAAAAAAATTTTCGAAACTTTTCCATCTTCCGCGGTCTGGGCACTGCGCGCACGTCCCCCGGCGCCGCTCGTGCGCATGCGCGAGTTTTTTTCGATTTTTCGGAAAAAAAATTTTTTTCGAAACTTTTCCATCTTCCGCGGTCTGGGCACTGCGCGCACGTCCCCCGGTGCCGCTCGTGCGCATGCGCGAGTTTTTTCGATTTTTCGGAAAAAAAAATTTTTTCGAAACTTTTCCATCTTCCGCGGTCTGGGCACTGCGCGCACGTCTCCCCGGCGCCGCTCGTGCGCATGCGCGAGTTTTTTTCGACTTTTCGGAAAAAAAAAATTTTTCGAAACATTTCCATCTTCCGCGGTCTGGGCACTGCGCGCACGTCCCCCGGCGCCGCTCGTGCGCATGCGCGAGTTTTTTTCGACTTTTCGGAAAAAAAAATTTTTTCGAAACTTTTCCATCTTCCGCGGTCTGGGCCCTGCGCGTACGTCCCCCCGGCGCCGCTCGTGCGCATGCGCGAGTTTTTTTCGACTTTTCGGAAAAAAAAAATTTTCGAAACTTTTGCATCTTCCGCGGTCTGGGCCCTGCGCGCACGTCCCCCCGGCGCCGCTCGTGCGCATGCGCGAGTTTTTTTCGACTTTTCGGAAATTTTTTTTTTTCGAAACTTTTCCATCTTCCGCGGTCTGGGCCCTGCGCGCACGTCCCCCGGCGCCGGTCGTGCGCATGCGCGAATTTTTTTCGACTTTTCGGAATTTTTTTTTTTTTCGAAACTTTTCCATCTTCCGCGGTCTGGGCCCTGCGCGCACGTCCCCCGGCGCCGCTCGTGCGCATGCGCGAGTTTTTTTTCGACTTTTCGGAAATTTTTTTTTTTCGAAACTTTTCCATCTTCCGCGATCTGGGCCCTGCGCGCACGTCGCCCGGCGCCGCTCGTGCGCATGCGCGAGTTTTTTTCGACATTTCGGAAAAAAAAAAATTTTCGAAACTTTTCCATCTTCCGCGGTCTGGGCACTGCGCGCACGTCCCCCGGCGCCGCTCGTGCGCATGCGCGAGTTTTTTTCGATTTTTCGGAAAAAAAATTTTTTTCGAAACTTTTCCATCTTCCGCGGTCTGGGCACTGCGCGCACGTCCCCCGGCGCCGCTCGTGCGCATGCGCGAGTTTTTTCGACTTTTCGGAAAAAAAAAAATTTTCGAAACTTTTGCATCTTCCGCGGTCTGGGCCCTGCGCGCACGCCCCCCCCGGCGCCGCTCGTGCGCATGCGCGAGTTTTTGTCGACTTTTCGGAAAAAAAAATTTTTTCGAAACTTTTCCATCTTCCGCGGTCTGGGCCTTGCGCCCACGTCCCCCGGCGCCGCTCGTGCGCATGCACGATTTTTTTTCGACTTTTCGGAAAAAAAAATTTTCGAAACGCTTCCATCTTCCGCGGTCTGGGCCCTGCGCGCACGCCCCCCCCCCCGGCGCCGCTCGTGCGCATGCGCGAGTTTGTTTCGACTTTTCGGAAAAAAATTTTTTTACGAAATTTTTTTTTCTTTCGCTGTCGAAACCCTGCGCACACGTTCCCCGGACGCCACTCAAGCGCATGCGCGAGTTTTTACGACTTCTCGGAAAATTTTTTTTTTTGAAACTTTTTTTCTTTCGCGGTCGGAACCATGCGCACACGTTCCCCGGGCGCCACTCAGGCGCATGCGCGAGTTTTTTTTCGACTTTTCGATCAGGAATGACTTGAAGGTCGTTTATGATTCTATGGGTTTATGATTTTTTGGAGGTATGTACGTTACGGACGGAGGTCTGCCGTGCAGATGTGCAGTTGTAGCGCTCTAGCTGGTAATCCCAAAAAGTTACTGTTAGGCACGTAGAGAAAATTACAATAGTGAACGAAAGAAAACATTCGACGGTCAATTGCTGCGGCCGCACACGAATCTACTGTTACGATGTAATTTGAAATAATGCAAAACATTTGTTCATGGAATTTCCTTCATTATGGTCCGAATTACGTCGTTCTTGGTATTATTTTCATCGGAGAAATATAAGGAATCGATTGCCGTCGTTTTCGCAAAGATCTGATGAGAAATTCGGAAATCCTGTTCATTTCTCACTTCTTAATGTTATTCCAACCCCTTCGAGGGTCGAAAGCCATAAAATTGGGTGAGGTACCGCAAGGGGTTGACCTCGCCACAGGGTGCCAGACGGCATCTTTCTGAGAGGCATCGCTCCAGAATTACGTTCTGTACTCTGTAAGTTCTCCAGATTCTCGAGAGTCTCGGGTAGTTTTCCCGGGTAGCGCTTATCCGGGAATTTTCTTCGTCCCGGGTATCTCACGGGTACCCGGGTACCCGGGTATCTCGGGTACTCGGTCCACAGCTACAGCCCTACCGGGTAGTTGCATACTTCCGAGAAATCTTGTTTTCCTGTGAGCCAAATGGTTTTTTCAAAAAAGGACTCTCATCTGACGTTTTGCTATCAGGAAAAATGCATTAGGCACCCGGTTTTGCCCCACTTTCCCCTATTCGCCAATTATTTCTAGTCTGCTATAAGCAGACGAATCAGAACAGATTTGTAAGTGTTGCATAACGCTATATATTACAAAGCCCCTGGTGCGTGGGTGGCGTCGAGGTTGTCACCACACGCGTCACACAATTCGTTTTCATCGTGTGCTTTACACGCGCGGATTCGCCGTCGTGAATATCGATGGGGCAGGGAACGGGACGATAAAAGAAGCATCGGTGCTGGCGACGGAAAGACAAGGGATTGCGAGTGTCGGGACGCCTACCGACGCGAGCTGCATCTCTGACGGCCTCTCGACGCTTTTATTACAGCAATCGTAAAGTAACTCACCGATCACCTGTGGCTGGTTAACCGAATTTACGGCGAGGCAGTTTTACGTCGTCGGGGTGGATTCCCTAGGATGTCGGGAACGCCAAGAAGTCGACCCTGACGCCTCGATTTTTCATGGCCCTTCGATGGAAATTTACGAGACAAGCATAATTGCCAGTGAACGTTCGACAAGATCAAATACGATGAACGAGGTACAATGAGCTTCTTTATAGAACGGAAGAGTGGAATCGTCGAGCAATGGAGTGGCGGGCGTGAAAGCGAGAGGAACAGCGCTTACGATTTCGTTAATTAAATTTCTGGATTAATTTCAGTCGTCGCGACGCTGCGGACGAGGTAATACTTTCTCTTTATCCAGCCAGATGGAGGAGCCGAGGAAACCGCCGTCTCTTGCACGTGATACTGTGTAGACAGTGCTCCGCGAGCAGGGAAAAACGATATCTGCTTTCCCTATCTACGTTGCCTTGAACTTCATCGCCGCTGAAACGGGGCAGTGATTCGCAGGCTTATCGTCAGCGAGGGAACGAACTGGAGCAGTAATTGTGCCCAGGTACCTACCCTTTTTGTAGCGGATTTAGGGAGATGCCCGTGGGTAATACCTACCTCATTCTAGAAACGCATTTGGTATTACAAATCATACTACAAAGTGGCCAGCTGTTAAAAGGTAGGTACGGAAAGCTCAGCCACAGCTGTAAAATGAATCACGTTCGGGGAAGCAATTGCAGCTTTCGCGATGCAGATAAAATACAGACGTCGCTCCGCGACAGGCGTCACGCGGTTGAAATTCGCGAGACACGGCCAAAAATATGGCACCTCGGCGGACATTTAATCGCGATGCCTGGCGTCGTTCGCGTTATTATCTCTGCGCGGGGACTACATACGTCGGGGGCGCGTATAAACGAGCGTCGACCTTATATTAATGGCGCGAAGTTTCCGCCCTGACGTTTACCGCCTCCCTCCGCTGGGTTCTCGGAAGTTATGAACTTTTCAGGAATTATGAACCCCGAACGAACGCGGACGAACGCGGCCGAACGATTCCATACATTCCGTGCCGGGGTTCACTGAACGTGGACAAGGTCTGCGTTAAGAGGCGCGAAACCGTCGAAAGTTTCAGCAAAATGAGACGTTCGATGGCCCATGAGGGGGACCAATTTGGGATCGGACATCGACTCAAGCCCACGGATCTCATCCCTCCGTTCGACATCTAGCCGGCGATATGTCGTCCAAGAAAATTAGCGATCATCGATTTACGGCGGTTGTTCTTTTTTATCGGCCCCGAGTGTTTCCCGAGGAATAAAATGGCGGTAAGGGTCGTAAACGGGCAACGAAGGGACAGGAAGAACGATGCCACTTGGCGGGAACAGCCGTTAAGGTTAAGTCGAGTTATCGTCGTGGATTTACTGCAATGGATCGGCGTTAATATATCGCTTTACTGGCTCGCATGCAATCTATTTACGACGAAATAACTACCGCCGCGACGCCCGAACGGAATCGAACTATCGTAAAAATTCGATCGAGCGTACGTACGGCACGCAACTGGCGGCGCTGGCGTTTTACAAGCCCGATGAGAAATGTAGAAAAGGATGCGAGCGATGAAGTATCGCCAGCTACCTGGAAAAACGTACGATTTTCCGTGCGCCTTGTTTGAGGATCGAGAATCAATCGGCGACGTGCAGCGGAGTACTTCGGCGATCATAAAAGAGGAACAAAAAGGAGGACACGAAACCGGGGGCACGGTGTCTCTATTTGAACGGTATTTAAACAGGACAGGCTGGCACGCAGCGCGATCCATCAAACGATTCGACAGCTTAAGAGCAGATCAAGCTCAGATTTATTTATAACGCCGCGACTCTAAATGAACGATAAATTTTTCATTCGAGCTCGCGACCCGCACGGGGTTGCAATATTTAAATCGTTAAATTACTATGCAAATCCGCGAGTACGTTGCGTTAGTTGCGTCGCTGCGACCCTGTTCCCATCCATCGTTTCGTCACGCAAAAATAATGCTCAGGTTAATGGACCTCGTATGAATTATAATTACGAAGGTGAATAACAATTTGCGAGCTCGTACGCGTTTAACGAGTTCGAAGCCCCTTACATCACGCGCGCCGTCACGCATCTCTTGGAAATTACTCCTAATCAACTTGGAAAACCTATCTCGCGTAACCGAGGAGGTCAACCAGAGAAGATACTCCAGTTTGTCCACTCTTCGGTCAACTTAGTTTAGAGAAATCTGCATGTACCTAGCCGAGCCTTTGAAACAGCAAGATAACGCGAAATTACTCGCTTTATAGGTGGTCCAGAGCATGTTCCACTATGCTTCCCTCATCCCCCGTTTAGCATCCTCCGAAAGCATTCTAAATAACTTACAACGTATCGCGTTTCGCCTAGTTCAATTGTTCCACAAGAAACTCAAGGCGCTCGAGCAACGAGCAATCAAAGTAACCCGCGGGAAGCAGAATCGGCTGCAGCAAGACTATTTTCTTAACCGAATTATATCAAATTCTCCTCGAGACGGGCAGAACCTCCGACTGTATTTTGTTTCGCTATCGTGTCGGCAAATAACTTGTTCCTGGAAGCTAGCAGCGTAAACCCGACGCGTATCCCGGCCCGGTTGCCGGCGTGAACTTCTGCGTTCGCTGTTCATCCCCGACTCCTGTTCCCGTGGATCCGTACACGCGAACGAGGCAAACCGCCGCCGTTATATTGTCTATCGAAATGAAACACCAGTGAGATGGAAATCTGAGGAAAGTGTAACTGGCGAACGCTCTCTGGCTCGCTAGCTAGCTCGCATCCTCACCCTCGCCCTCGCCTCTTCCACTGTATCTGTCTGCGCTAGACGTCGGATATCCAGGCTCCCTGTACATCTATATAACCATTCGTTCTTCCAGAAAGCAGCACACCGCCACCACCGCTGCCACAACCATCACCACCACCCACCGCGAATTTTACCGCCTGCACGACCGCGGCAATAAACCGCTATATTTAGTGAGCTCTGCGAATCTCGCCGCCGAAGTAATGAAAAGCTCCGAGCACACACATCCGCCCGTGCAATATCCTTGAACCGTGCTACACCCTCGGGGAAAATGTCTAATTAGGTCAAGGGGCCGTGACCACCTAACGCCTAACGTGTGTGGCCTACCGGCTCCGATGAGCAGGAGAAAAAGAGCGGGGTGGAAAACTGCTCTCTTCGCAACTGGAGCCAGTGATGCCAGATTCGGGACGGGAGCGCTCGAGAATTTCCCCCACCTCGCATGCACACTAGGCCGGAGCTGTGTGTGTGCATGCGCCGAGCTCGCGGACACGCAGCTCCGGCGTAGTGTACATGCGAGGTGGGGGAAATTCTCGAGCGCTCCCGTCCCGAATCTGGCATCACTGACTGGAGCGGCTATGCTGGAAATAGTCAAGGTCGAGTTACCTACTCCTTTCTTCTCTTCCGAAACCCTGCCCTCCTTCTTCGTTCTCTAATTTCACTTGTTAAAAGAGATGATTTCGGCGCACTTGTTCGGTCTATTAAATAATTAAATGAAAGCTATTTTGCAATTTTGAGAATTTTTATCAAATTCCAACGTTTCTGTCAATGATTATGACCATTCTCAAGGAAAGTTAGATAAAAAGAAAAAATACTGCGTGTGCTTTTATATTAAAAATGTTTTAAATTTAAAGAAATATCACGTTCAATGCTGGGAACGTGCGACGCACGAGTCGGTTATCCGGTGACTGAGGTAAACAGTAGACACAAGGCAAGAACATCTAGATGGTAAACCAGAGTGCGGCCAAACGATGCCAGAGCGGTGACCGTTAAAGATTATGAAATGAATTGAAAGGACGAACTCCAAAAATTCACAACAAGACTGCCCTGATACCACCGTTATTGCTTATGTGGTAAATAATCCATCACTTCTAGGTGTCAGAAAACACAATTACATAACGTTGACAATGATATGTAACAACAGTCAGATCATAGAAAAATTGAAACAAGAATTTTAATAGAAAGACCACATCATCAGGCATTACTTCTTCAGTAAAGTTGCGTAATAGTCCTGTATTTTATCATATGTAGTGTTTCTAATAGAATTCTCTGACTTAGGTTGGCTTTTTTATCAACAACTTTAACGTTGTCAAAGTCAAATCCATGATCGAACTCCACTGAATGTTTCGTCAAAGGAGTGTGTTGGAGGGGAGATGAAAAGATATTTCTTTTATGTTCGTAAATACGTCTGTCCAAAAGTCTAGAAGTTTGCCCAATGTAAACTTGGTTACAACCCATGCACGGGATTGAGTAGATGATGTTAGAATTTTTAAACACAGGTATTTTATCTTCGATTGAAGGAAACAAATATTTAGTATAAAAGGGTAGTTTAAAGATGGTGTGTATTCCCACCTTTCTAAACATTCTTTTTATATTGTTTGAGATATTTTTACTAAAAGGTATGACCACCGTATTTTTCCAACTGACTGGTCCCATTTTTTTGGTTTTCTCCTCTTTACGCTTCTCGACTAGTAACGGATGATAAATTTAAAAAATGCGCTCTTGGATAATCGCAGAAACCATCTCCCTAGGTTAACCGTTCCGTTTCAACGTGTTTTTTAAAAGAAGCACATTAGCTGGTCCAAATTCAGGATCAGAAAGTAAGATGGCACGATCTATTAATCCCTTTATCAATCCTATTTTATGTTGCATGGGATGAGCAGAAAAGAAGTTAATATATCTGTCCAACCAACTCGGCTTATGATACCAATTGGTGATAAATTTATTATTTGATCTAATAACTATTGTGTCAAGAAAGCTTAAACAAGAATCTTTTTCGATTTCAAAAGTGAATTGGAGTCTAGCATGGAAACTGTTAAAAGTATCTAGTAATGTTTGCAAATCTTCTAATTTAAGACAGGTAATGATATCATCTACGTATCTTTTGTAAAAAATTAGTTGAAACGGTACCTTTGAGAGAGAAACCGCCTCTAACCTTTCCATTACTATATTGGCGATGACAGGGGAAATTGGAGACCCCATAGCTGTTCCAAAAACTTGTTTGTTGAAAACCCCATTGAACAAAAAGATGTTAGCTTCCAATACAAACTTGACCGCTTGGAGAAATTCGTCACGATCGATTTTGGTATGCTGTTTGATTTCATTCCATCGGTGATGTAATACCTGTATGGCTAGATCAATGAGAACATGAGTAACATAATTTCACTTGACTCAACATGACAAGACAGAAACAGATTTTAAATTTTAATGGACCTCTGTTGTCCGTTGCAAATCGGGAGTGAACTTGAACATCGCGCAGGTGAAGGAATGTAATTTCCGTGGCAAGTAAATCGAAAATGTGGAGTGCAGGTTTTTTTTAGACGACACTTCGGGAGAATCGAGTTTAAAAATGAATGCTGTGTGCTTGACTTCTACGGACTTCTGTCGTATCTACATAGGAAGTGTAGCTGAGTTGAAGTTAGTGTACTTGGAGGAAACGGAGGAAACGTAGTTTAATCCTCGACCTTCTTATTTCTTTAATCTGCTTCCTCGTGGACAGTCCCTTCTTGACTGCGCCGACATTTCGACCCGCCCTGTACACAGTCCTATTTATTAAGCGAGAACAGTGATTGCGTTTTAATTAAAAAATTCTAAACGCCTCTGCTTTTTAATTGTCATTTAGGCGGGAGTTCTTATTGCGTTGTCAGAACGAGCGGGGTAGCTAGAAACAGCGAAATTTCTATTCACCCGCGATATTAAAACCATCCCCCCGTTACTTTGTGCAGCGGCCGAATTACGAAATTACTTAAAGGATCCCCCGGTAACTTCCACCGAAGGCTCTTTTAATTAATAGTTCGCTAGCTGCCGCGTTGAATACCCAGCAATCACCGGAGTGGTTATCAAAGTAATCTCCGTTCAGCGCGGGAACGCTTAAGGAGATTCCCTTTAACTTACTCCCCCCTCATTGTTATGCGAAATGGAAATTGGAAAAATCAGACGCGTAATTATCCAGCCGTAAATCTCGTTGCAAGATCATCGAATATTTATCAACCTCGCCGTTCAGGTCAGAAATACATATCGCGATCTACATATGCAGCTTTCGAAATCCGTTTCAATCTCCTGTCCGCTGGAACGATTCACTTTCATAGTTCCGCGTAAAAAACAGTCCACCGGAGCGAATTATTTTCATTTTACTAGCCGTAAAGCGGGCATATCGGTCGAACGATGTCAGCAGATCCCGCCAGACGATTCGCGAAGATCGTAGCCCATATTTCTGGCCGGTGCGCCTTTTCGTATAATACGACCCAGTGACCTAACTCCCCTTCGAATCATCCGTTGCTCCTGAAAGCGCGCAGAACCGCCTATAAAAAGCAAACTCTGAGCAGTAAGTCTCGGTAAGAACCATCGACAGGGTTAGTGCCCTTAAAAATGCATACGATCCCGCTCCTATGTTTTTTATGGACCCCCTTTAGTATCCCTTCGCCTCCACCGTTTCTCGACTTAGTGTAGCCGATCCCCTGATGTAAGTATCAGGGGTTCTCAACCACCTACATACCGCGGCGATGCAGATTCGAGTAATTGATTTGAAGAAACCGATCGCCGAATTAAGTCGCAAAGGGAGCGGCGCCGTGGAGCACTGTGGGCAGAACTTGGACAAGTGTAGAATATTATGCGGTTCGCGCAGCTCGTATCTGCAAATGCAAGTAGGGGCATCAATCTCGGTACAAGCTCCCATAACTAATTATAAGTTTGTTTCGCTCCAGCAGATACTAAGCATAGTACAGTCTATTGTTCGGTAACTTCAGCTAGACGATGTCCCTTTGTGCCCGACGTGAGACCTAGCTGCTGACCCATCTACCCACCTTCGATTCCACGACACGACGGTATTAATGTTAGCAAACTGCTGACAACTAATGACGCACCCACCGGCAAAGTCCCCCACCTTACGGTGCTACACTGTTTATATTACTGGTCATTTAACTGCCTAATTAGCTGTAGTAATTACAGACGGTGGATCCATTACGGACTGATCTCGGACACCGTGTCGCTGACCGAGGACCAGGTCGAGCTCGGTGATATTCATCGAAATTCAAAATGTTCCAGCTAACTACGCTTATTGGTCTAGGGGGAGATGATTAATTGTCGGAAATAGATCGAGCAGAAGAAGTGCAAGAAAATCGATGAAAGGGATATCGAGTAGAATCGAATTAATCATCGTGACAAACGATGCAAGACAAGTCGGGTGGCAATAGTTAAGTCATACTTCGCGTGATGTAGTTGAAAGGGTTTGAAGTGGAGTAGTCGAGCAGCCAGGCGTGCAGGGAAGAAGATTCGTCGATGGGTGAAATTAATTTTCGATTGGCTGATCGCAGGAATTCGTCATACTGATACTTCGAAAATGATTTCGCGAAAACGCTGCGCGAGAGGACATCAGGGAAGACCACTTTGCTGGATGCTCGGGGAGTAGGGTCGTTACCGGGCAAGGAAGAGGAAGAGAGACAGGTCCTACAATTTATTACATTTTCCCGTTAAATAACCTCGCTCACGGGGCGGAAGGAATTTGATCAATGGAAATGTTGGCTTGGAGTCCGGCGATAATGCAATCTCCTTTATCATTATGGCAGCCGGCCGACGTAATTATACGCGAAAATGCAATTCGAGACGGTGTGTGTAACGATTTCTGAAATACGTTCCGTATTCACGACGCTGCATTGAATATGTATGAAACGCGAAAGGCCGCGGGTGTGCGAAGTCGCGAAGTCTTTCGTGCCCTCCAGTTTTGTACAAGCCAAAGTGCACCTCTGTTCGCGCAGATAGCAATCGTTGGAGCTCGAAAAAAAAAAAAATGTAATGCCACGGGAAAGTACCTAATTTGAACGGGCGATATTTTCCCTTGCATAAATCGATAGGGACCGATTACGTCAGACCGGGTGGTCTGCCAAACAAAGGTGGAAAGAAACGGGGATATCTAAAAAGTGGAGAAAACTTCTGGGTATCCCGTGGCACGATAAAACGCTGCAAAATGTGCACCGCGAGAAGAAAGGCGGAGCGAGAGAGAGAGAGAGAGAGAGAGAGAGAGAGAGAGAGAGAGAGAGAGAGAGAGAGAGAGAGAGAGAGAAAGAGAGAGAGAGAGAGGTGGATAGGTGGAAGACATTAATTTCTAAGCTTTATGCGGTTCTTATTAGAATCTCAGTGGAGACGGTGCAGGCGCAGCTGCCCCCAGAAATATGACTCTATTTTTCGTCGGCCGTCGACTTATTTGCACGACTGGCGAAAACGTCCCCAGATGGGGAACGCTAACGGTTTATAAGACGTAAAGCAGAACAAAGGTGTGATCGTAACGTCACCAGCCGTTTCTCCTTTATCCCTCACCATCTCGATATCCACACTTTCTCCGCCTCTCTCTTTACACGTGTATATTTGACAGGCGTTACGGCGTATTCCCAAGTAACCCGCTGCCTGACCGGTAACGATATATCGCCGGTACCGATAGCATTTTTAAATTCCCTCCGCCGCGTGGCTCCTGTAAAAATGCCAGGGTAAAATGGCACGACTTAATTAAATGCATTAAAGTAGTTTTTTGTCGCGGCCGCCCCGTTTCTTATATTATCACCATATTCGCCAAAGTAATGGTAATTACATACAGGAGTAAAACCGTAAAAAGCGTAATTTTTCACCAGGGGGGGGAAAAAATGTTTCCCTGATAAAGTGCATCGACCGCCTCTATCCCCCGAGAGCGTTCGCGATTACTTTCTTCTTTTTCCTCACATCGCCCCCTCCTCACCCTCCTTTCTTTCGATGTTAGTACGTCCGAATGAAAATATTTAATATCGGAGTCGCAGAACCGGTTGCTTTTTTACCGTTCCCTTTCTTCCTTCCACCCGCCCGCCCCCTTCCTGCCTTTCCTCTGCGCTCCCTCCCCGTCTTATTTTGTTTCACCTCGTCGCGTTACGAGAGCGCCGACGTATCTATGCTTTTACGCTTATCCCCCTTATCTCGTTTCCTTCGCGTTTCATCCATACGTCGAAAACGTCCCCGCCGATATTGGTAGTCAGTCAAGCGAGCGGGTCATATGAAATTCCCCGGCCATCGTTTCTGCAGTAATAGAGTAGTATTTCTATACTTTTGGAGGATGGGGATGGGGTGGGGGTGGAATTTAATTCAACGGTTCTTTTGAATGGCGCCGATCCTCCGTGCGTCGCGGATGAAAAGTTCGAGGGGCTTCATAAATTTGGTTGCAAACAGGAGCTCCTGCGTCACGTTCAGCTGAACAATGGGGTCCCGGGGAAATCAGCATGCAAACCGGGACGAATGTACGGAAAAAAAGTGTACGTATATTCGCGGGAACCGGGGCTGCGCAATTACGTACAAAGAATAATGACGGAAATCTGGCCGGCGCGACTAACGCGGGTGCATAATTACGCGCTTCGCACCGGCTACACCAGACACTGTCTACCAACCCCTCTTCCCCGTAAGAAACAAGCAGAAGCTGTCCACTCAAATTGGACAGGCACAATTACTTTTGTCATAGCCATCGGAAGGAAGATAAAAGCGGAGACATTTTTGCGCGGGAATCCGCGCAAGCGAATGTAGCCGTTCTTGCCGCGTTTCGAGATCGATTATCCATACCCATTCGGTCTGGCACCGCTAAAAACCGTGAGCCCCCGGGATGATAGTGGGTACACGAAAATGCGACGGCGGGGCAGAGTAACAAAATAAGCACAAAAGATTATTTACGCTGGCTGCACTAACGTCCAATAAAGAACAAGTATCGGACGACATCGCCGGCATCGTTGCCCAGTATCCAATATGTTCCCTTGTATCCGATGCAAGTGCAGCGGGCACGAATACAAATAGCGCGAGGCGCTGCAATTGGGCTGCCCTTTATAACCGACTTCCACAAAAATTGATATTCTTGCTTACTCGCTCCGTGCGCTCGGCTTAAAACGTAATAAAGCTTCGTCTGCATGGCGAGTTTATCGGACCTGAAACCATCCAAGATCAACCAGTATTCTCCGATGTTTCGTGAAACCTCTGCGCAACCGAAGGAATACGTAGCCCACGAAAGCATCTGAGAGAACAGGACGAGCAATACGACCCAATCGATCTGTAATAATTACGTAACGAAGGGGGCGAAATTACATGCAAATTGAAGTCGAAATTGCCTGATCGTTGAGTAGGGAAACGCAAAGAAGATTGCATTCGTTCGTTACACCGTGCACCTCTGTCCCCGTTAAAATATTGCTTTCACGTGGCAAGCTTACATCGAAATCAATGTGTGACGATGCAAGGGAATTTCAAGATGATCGTCTTGACGCAACAATTGTGCCAAGTATGTGATGCAAGCATACGGGGCGAAGAGAAGGAGACGAATCGAAGGAAGGTACGACCTTCGTTTCTTCGCAAAGTAGTAGATTAACGAAGTCGTTAACAAGGAAGCGGCACAGGAGGAGCGAGCACGGGTATTTGCAGCGATGAGAGCAGAGACGCAAAACCAGTACGATCGAACGTTAACCATAAAGGACCACGGGAATAAATATAAGCACGCTGAAGTGTAGGATTTATTTGAACAACCGTTAGCGCACGATTCGTATGGAAGACAGAAGAGAGATCTTTTGTAACCGTGGAAGAACGAAGGGAGGAGAGTAGACCGAATCTAAGAGCGCTTTTAAATCAGCGTAACCCAACGTATTGCTTGCGGCGTTCACCTGTGGTAATGGCTGCATAAACTGCCGTCTCCGGTTCCATGTCGGTCCTTTTTCCATCCCGCCAAGACTTATTCGGTCGTACGCCTTCCCCTCCCCCCCCCCCCCTCCCCTGTCCTGCCACCCTTTATTTTCTCCCATTTCCGCCATCCACGCCACCCATATTTTAATTTACCAGTGTCCGTTTATTCGGCAAACGTCGAATGCCACCGGCACGAACGGCTGAGAAGTTAGAGAAGTTAGCCTTGCTGCCCCTTGAGAAACCTACGCGAGACAGTTCGATGATCCACGTGTGAAAATAGAACTAAGAGGGATCTCGTCGATAAACTCTGAGATACGCAATAAACGGACGGTGCCATAAATCGGCGAGTGCAGGTAAATTTAGTTAGTGCCTCTTAGTTACAAGCACATGATACGTAATTTGTAGCAATAAAATTTACCATTCCGCGATCGGTGCACAGGTTATGGCCACTTGAACAGGCACCGAACGATGAACGAATAGCCCACGGCGACTGGTTTGCACGTTATTCGAAATCAATAGCGATCTACAACTGAAAGTAGCAAGTAGATCAAGGATCGTAGAGTTACGCGGCCTGAGAGATGTTTATCATCCCGGATTTTATCAGAAGCTCGCATCAATCTCGCAGCGTTCACTGGAGCAACTGGCGCAGAATTCGTTGGGCTAGGTATTGTATTAATTAGCTGTTGTGATCCAACATTATTTTGCCAAGCGTTCATCGCCGAAAGTGGGCGATTCGTGGCATCGACGGGGCCCAGCTGCCTAAAAAAATATACCTGCTCGCAATTAGCGAAGGTTTCGCGGGGAGACAAAGTGCGATCGAGAATGGAAGAAGTCTCGTTTTCTTCGTGTACCCCCGCCGGTATAATGGCGGGCCGCGAACGCAGCGTCGGAAGGATCCTGCTCTCGCACGAATTAACCATTATAAGTACCAGCAGAGCGGACCAGGATATCGGATCATTTGTAAAGCGGTAACGCCCGATAAATCTCCATCCTTTCATTACTATAAATTCCCGGGCGTTGCGGATTTTTGCTCCTCCGCAACCGACCGGTCAGACGGCCGGCAATAAATGTTATATAGGTATATAAAATTCAGGCTGCATCCGCGTGGCTATGTTGTATATAATCACAATTAGCGTCCTATTAGGCACCGAATGCGCCTCCTTATTTATGCCTTGCATTAACATACCTGCGTCTATGTAAACTTATATCATTTCCATCATCCCCCGTGCCCTCTCGCCATCCCTCGCTGCAACATTCGTCCTTCGCCTGACTTCGACCCGAAAGGACGTCCGCCGTGGACGAAACTCGCAAGACAACGGCTTCCCCGGGTTGCCCGGGCGATTTATGGTTATATACATTTACACCTGGCTGAAGACTAAGTAGCAAATGCTCGTACCTCATTCTATGTACGTACGTACATGCGCCGGGATTACTTTCGCGCAACCTTTGTGCAGAGATGAGGCTCGCTTGCGAAATATACGAGCCACTGTGCAACAAAGATTCTGCGGCTAACGACATCGATGGTGGTCTTTAACGTCGGGCAATAAGTCGAAGGTAAAGGACCGGCTACGGAAATTACTTTGTTGCTGACCACCTCAACGATTACTGTTATAGACTTAACCCGCATGTTACAGCTGGAGGTACAGCGGGAAGGGGGGAGCGTTGATGTTTCGTACCAGAGCAAAACCTACGTTGCGAAGTCGAATCGAGAACGAACAATGAAAAGCACCGTGGGCCTCTCGCCGTGTGTGCGATGCCGCACGTAGGAACCCAGCAACGATTCCCTGGACCCTGGCGATGGTGAGGGCCCGAGGTCAGGGCCTTGCCCATGGTGTATCGTGAGGACCTCAGCAGGGTGTCCATGCTTTCCTCTGTATTAATAACATGGCCCGGCCACTGCCAGCTATACATTAAAGAAAATAATCATCATAATCGTGCGTAATACGTCCGGTGAGCCGCGATTTCGTGTACGCTCATTCCGCTGCAGACAAATAGCGCTCTTCCATTCGCGGGGAATGGGGACGTTAGATTTTAGATTTATCAATGTTTCTTCTTCCTATCAAGTTTAAGCCTCAAGTGCTGTAGGTAGGTAGGGTATGGTGGGGCTAAAAGTCCCGTTTTTCGTATAAACCTATGTCAAATTTAGTATAAACTATTTTGTATAAACTATAAGTATTATGCTTTACGTTCACGAAGTTTGTTTGTTGATAGGGTAGATGTACCGTTTGAGGCCATTGCACTGTTTTTGGCCATGTGCATAATTATCTTATTTTTAAATTTCTTGCAAATCATTATTAGAATTTCTGGAGAATTTCACATCATAAATATTGTGTTTAGTATACCGCCAGAAATATAAGGTTAGGTATTGCTTACACGAAAAAATATTATATTTTTTTAAGAACTGGCCAAAACTGGTACAATACCTTAACCCTTTAGCGTCCAGTGTGACGTATACGTCATATTATTTTCATATGTATAAAAAAAATCGATAGTCGATAATTTTGGGTTCCAAAACGGTTCAGTTCTCTAAATGACTTCGAGATGCAAGCCACTGATGCGTTTACCGCTGTAAATAATGTTTACAGTAACCATGGAAACGTTTCTGGCGAATGCATGTTGGACATTTTTCGAAAATCTGAAACGTTGCTCTTGTTTTTTTTTTAACAGTTGAGAGTAGAATTATTTTTTTTACATTTTATTTGGTAGATACGTGTAAATTAATTGTTATACTGAAAGAATAATGCTTGTAAAGTTTGCTTTATGAAAAAAAAAATCGCTTTTTTAATTCGTACAAACCCAGTTTGACGTATACGTCCCATCGAGAAAATCATATTTCGACTGGCTTTTTTGGGAAAACAATGACGAAGTGCATGTATTAGAACCATTTTTCAGTTAACTAATCGCCAGAAATAATTTTTTTCCGCCGAGAAAAGTGTCTGGGCCTTAAAGGGTTAAAGTGGCCACAAGTGGTGAGGTGTGGTATCTACCCTATTGTTATTTTCTGTTGAGTTATACCACAAAATGTTTGTCAATGCAAAATTGACTTTTGGCCCCACGGACGGGGCAAAAAGTCCATTGCATAGGGTAGAAAGTCCCTAATGTCTTTTCGTGTAATATTAAACTAAATAAGTAAAAAACTCTTTTCAAATCAACAAATATTTATTAAACCAATTCTTTTTGGTATACGATATTGAAAGGAAAGCATGACTTCTTTACCAAAAAATAGAAATGTAAGTCAGAGGCACACTTTGAACTAAAAGCAAAAAAAATCGCTCAACTAAAACAAAAA